>CM034400.1:24267500-24274896 GCA_019925095.2 Dendrolimus kikuchii
TAGGTTAGGTTAGGTTAGGTTAGGTTAGGTTAGGTTAGGTTGGGTTGGGTTAGGTTGGGTTAGGTTAGGTTAGGTTAGGTTAGGTTAGGTTAGGTTAGGTTGGGTTAGGTTAGGTTGGGTTGAGGTTGAGTTAGGTTAGGTTAGGTTGGAGTTGAGTTAGGTTAGGTTAGGTTAGGTTGGGTTAGGTTAGGTTAGGTTGGGTTAGGTTAGGTTAGGTTAGGTTAGGTTGGGTTAGGTTAGGTTAGGTTAGGTTAGGTTGGGTTGAGTTAGGTTAGGTTAGGTTAGGTTGGGTTGAGTTAGGTTAGGTTAGGTTGGGTTAGGTTAGGTTAGGTTAGGTTAGGTTGGGTTAGGTTAGGTTAGGTTAGGTTAGGTTAGGTTAGGTTAGGTTAGGTTAGGTTAGGTTAGGTTAGGTTAGGTTAGGTTAGGTTGGGTTGGGTTGAGTTAGGTTGGGTTAGGTTAGGTTAGGTTAGGTTAGGTTAGGTTAGGTTAGGTTAGGTTAGGTTAGGTTAGGTTAGGTTAGGTTAGGTTAGGTTAGGTTAGGTTAGGTTAGGTTGGGTTGGGTTAGGTTAGGTTAGGTTGGGTTGGGTTAGGTTAGGTTAGGTTAGGTTAGGTTAGGTTAGGTTGAGTTAGGTTAGGTTAGGTTGAGTTAGGTTAGGTTAGGTTAGGTTAGGTTGGGTTAGGTTAGGTTAGGTTAGGTTGGGATTAGGTTAGGTTAGGTTAGGTTAGGTTAGGTTAGGTTAGGTTAGGTTAGGTTGGGTTAGGTTAGGTTAGGTTAGGTTAGGTTAGGTTGGGTTAGGTTGAGTTAGGTTAGGTTGGGTTAGGTTAGGTTAGGTTGGGTTAGGTTAGGTTAGGTTAGGTTAGGTTAGGTTGGGATTAGGTTAGGTTAGGTTGGGTTAGGTTAGGTTAGGTTGAGTTAGGTTAGGTTAGGTTGAGTTAGGTTAGGTTAGGTTAGGTTAGGTTGGGTTAGGTTAGGTTGGGTTAGGTTAGGTTAGGTTAGGTTAGGTTAGGTTGGGTTAGGTTAGGTTAGGTTAGGTTAGGTTGGGTTAGGTTAGGTTAGGTTGGGTTAGGTTAGGTTGGGTTAGGTTAGGTTAGGTTAGGTTGGGTTAGGTTAGGTTAGGTTAGGTTAGGTTAGGTTAGGTTGAGTTGGGTTAGGTTAGGTTAGGTTAGGTTAGGTTAGGTTAGGTTAGGTTAGGTTAGGTTAGGTTGGGTTAGGTTAGGTTAGGTTAGGTTGAGTTGGGTTAGGTTAGGTTAGGTTAGGTTAGGTTAGGTTGGGTTAGGTTGGGGTTAGGTTAGGTTAGGTTAGGTTAGGTTGGGTTAGGTTAGGTTGAGTTAGGTTAGGTTAGGTTAGGTTAGGTTAGGTTAGGTTGAGTTGGGTTAGGTTAGGTTGGGTTAGGTTAGGTTAGGTTAGGTTGAGTTGGGTTAGGTTAGGTTAGGTTAGGTTAGGTTAGGTTAGGTTGGGTTAGGTTAGGTTAGGTTGGGTTAGGTTAGGTTAGGTTAGGTTAGGTTGGGTTAGGTTAGGTTAGGTTAGGTTAGGTTAGGTTAGGTTAGGTTAGGTTAGGTTAGGTTAGGTTGAGTTAGGTTAGGTTAGGTTAGGTTAGGTTAGGTTGAGTTAGGTTAGGTTAGGTTAGGTTAGGTTAGGTTAGGTTGGGTTGGGTTAGGTTGGGTTAGGTTAGGTTAGGTTGGAGTTAGGTTGGTTAGGTTAGGTTGGGTTAGGTTAGGTTAGGTTAGGTTAGGTTAGGTTAGGTTAGGTTAGGTTAGGTTAGGTTAGGTTAGGTTAGGTTAGGTTAGGTTAGGTTAGGTTAGGTTAGGTTAGGTTAGGTTAGGTTAGGTTGGGTTAGGTTAGGTTAGGTTAGGTTAGGTTAGGTTAGGTTAGGTTAGGTTAGGTTAGGTTAGGTTAGGTTAGGTTAGGTTAGGTTAGGTTAGGTTGGGTTAGGTTAGGTTAGGTTAGGTTAGGTTGGGTTAGGTTGAGTTAGGTTAGGTTAGGTTAGGTTAGGTTAGGTTGGGTTAGGTTAGGTTAGGTTAGGTTAGGTTGAGTTAGGTTAGGTTAGGTTAGGTTAGGTTAGGTTAGGTTAGGTTGAGTTAGGTTGGGTTAGGTTAGGTTAGGTTAGGTTGGGTTGGGTTAGGTTAGGTTAGGTTAGGTTGAGTTGGGTTAGGTTAGGTTAGGTTAGGTTAGGTTAGGTTAGGTTAGGTTAGGTTAGGTTAGGTTAGGTTAGGTTAGGTTAGGTTAGGTTAGGTTAGGTTAGGTTAGGTTAGGTTGGAGTTAGGTTAGGTTAGGTTAGGTTAGGTTAGGTTAGGTTGAGTTAGGTTAGGTTAGGTTAGGTTAGGTTAGGTTGAGTTGGGTTAGGTTGAGTTAGGTTAGGTTGGGTTAGGTTAGGTTAGGTTAGGTTAGGTTAGGTTAGGTTGGGATTGGGTTAGGTTAGGTTAGGTTAGGTTAGGTTAGGTTAGGTTAGGTTAGGTTAGGTTAGGTTAGGTTAGGTTGAGTTAGGTTAGGTTAGGTTAGGTTAGGTTAGGTTAGGTTAGGTTAGGTTAGGTTAGGTTAGGTTGAGTTGGGTTAGGTTAGGTTAGGTTAGGTTGGGTTAGGTTAGGTTAGGTTAGGTTAGGTTAGGTTGAGTTAGGTTAGGTTGGGTTAGGTTAGGTTAGGTTAGGTTGGGTTAGGTTAGGTTAGGTTGGGTTAGGTTAGGTTAGGTTGGGTTAGGTTGGGTTGGGTTAGGTTAGGTTAGGTTGGGTTGAGTTAGGTTAGGTTAGGTTAGGTTAGGTTAGGTTAGGTTAGGTTGAGTTAGGTTAGGTTAGGTTAGGTTAGGTTAGGTTGGGTTGGGTTAGGTTAGGTTAGGTTGAGTTAGGTTAGGTTAGGTTAGGTTGGGTTAGGTTAGGTTAGGTTAGGTTAGGTTAGGTTAGGTTGGGTTAGGTTAGGTTAGGTTAGGTTGGGTTAGGTTAGGTTAGGTTGGGTTAGGTTAGGTTAGGTTAGGTTAGGTTAGGTTAGGTTAGGTTGGGTTAGGTTAGGTTAGGTTAGGTTAGGTTAGGTTAGGTTGAGTTAGGTTAGGTTAGGTTAGGTTGGGTTAGGTTAGGTTGGGTTAGGTTAGGTTAGGTTAGGTTGAGTTGGGTTAGGTTAGGTTAGGTTAGGTTAGGTTAGGTTGGGTTAGGTTAGGTTAGGTTAGGTTAGGTTGAGTTAGGTTAGGTTAGGTTAGGTTAGGTTAGGTTAGGTTAGGTTAGGTTAGGTTAGGTTAGGTTAGGTTAGGTTAGGTTGAGTTAGGTTGGGTTAGGTTAGGTTAGGTTAGGTTAGGTTAGGTTAGGTTGAGTTAGGTTAGGTTAGGTTAGGTTAGGTTAGGTTAGGTTAGGTTAGGTTGGGTTAGGTTAGGTTAGGTTAGGTTGGGTTGAGTTAGGTTAGGTTAGGTTAGGTTAGGTTAGGTTAGGTTAGGTTAGGTTAGGTTGGAGTTAGGTTAGGTTAGGTTAGGTTAGGTTGGGTTAGGTTAGGTTAGGTTAGGTTAGGTTAGGTTAGGTTAGGTTGGAGGTTGGGTTAGGTTAGGTTAGGTTAGGTTAGGTTAGGTTAGGTTAGGTTAGGTTAGGTTGAGTTAGGTTGGGTTAGGTTAGGTTAGGTTAGGTTAGGTTAGGTTGGGTTGAGTTAGGTTAGGTTAGGTTAGGTTAGGTTGGGTTAGGTTAGGTTAGGTTAGGTTAGGTTAGGTTAGGTTAGGTTAGGATTGAGTTGGGTTGGGTTAGGTTAGGTTAGGTTAGGTTAGGTTAGGTTAGGTTAGGTTAGGTTAGGTTAGGTTAGGTTAGGTTAGGTTGAGTTAGGTTAGGTTAGGTTAGGTTAGGTTAGGTTAGGTTAGGTTAGGTTAGGTTAGGTTAGGTTAGGTTAGGTTGGGTTAGGTTAGGTTAGGTTAGGTTAGGTTAGGTTAGGTTAGGTTAGGTTAGGTTAGGTTAGGTTAGGTTAGGTTAGGTTAGGTTGGGTTAGGTTAGGTTAGGTTAGGTTAGGTTAGGTTAGGTTGAGTTAGGTTGGGTTAGGTTAGGTTAGGTTAGGTTGGGTTAGGTTGGGTTAGGTTGGGTTAGGTTGGGTTAGGTTAGGTTAGGTTGAGTTAGGTTAGGTTAGGTTGGGTTGGAGTTAGGTTAGGTTAGGTTAGGTTAGGTTAGGTTAGGTTAGGTTAGGTTAGGTTAGGTTGGGTTAGGTTAGGTTAGGTTAGGTTAGGTTGAGTTAGGTTAGGTTGGGTTAGGTTGGGTTAGGTTGGGTTGAGTTAGGTTGAGTTAGGTTAGGTTAGGTTAGGTTAGGTTAGGTTAGGTTAGGTTAGGTTAGGTTGAGTTAGGTTAGGTTAGGTTAGGTTAGGTTGGGTTAGGTTAGGTTAGGTTAGGTTAGGTTAGGTTAGGTTAGGTTAGGTTAGGTTAGGTTGGGATTAGGTTAGGTTAGGTTAGGTTAGGTTAGGTTAGGTTAGGTTAGGTTGAGTTAGGTTAGGTTAGGTTAGGTTAGGTTAGGTTGAGTTGGGTTAGGTTAGGTTGGAGTTAGGTTGGGTTAGGTTAGGTTAGGTTAGGTTAGGTTAGGTTGGGTTAGGTTAGGTTAGGTTAGGTTAGGTTAGGTTGGGTTGGGTTAGGTTAGGTTAGGTTAGGTTAGGTTAGGTTAGGTTAGGTTAGGTTAGGTTAGGTTAGGTTAGGTTAGGTTAGGTTGGGTTAGGTTAGGTTAGGTTGGAGTTAGGTTAGGTTAGGTTAGGTTAGGTTAGGTTAGGTTAGGTTAGGTTAGGTTAGGTTAGGTTGGGTTAGGTTGAGTTGGGTTAGGTTAGGTTAGGTTGGGTTAGGTTAGGTTAGGTTAGGTTAGGTTGGGTTAGGTTAGGTTAGGTTAGGTTAGGTTGAGTTAGGTTAGGTTGAGTTAGGTTAGGTTAGGTTAGGTTGGGTTAGGTTAGGTTGGGTTAGGTTAGGTTAGGTTGAGTTAGGTTGAGTTGGGTTAGGTTAGGTTGAGTTAGGTTAGGTTAGGTTAGGTTGAGTTAGGTTAGGTTAGGTTGGGTTAGGTTGGGTTGGAGTTAGGTTAGGTTAGGTTGGGTTAGGTTAGGTTAGGTTAGGTTAGGTTAGGTTAGGTTGGGTTAGGGATTGGGTTAGGTTAGGTTAGGTTGGGTTAGGTTAGGTTAGGTTAGGTTAGGTTAGGTTAGGTTAGGTTAGGTTAGGTTGGAGTTAGGTTAGGTTAGGTTGGGTTAGGTTAGGTTAGGTTAGGTTAGGTTAGGTTGGGTTAGGTTAGGTTAGGTTGAGTTAGGTTAGGTTAGGTTGGGTTAGGTTAGGGATTAGGTTAGGTTAGGTTAGGTTAGGTTAGGTTAGGTTGGGTTAGGTTAGGTTAGGTTAGGTTAGGTTAGGTTAGGTTAGGTTGAGTTAGGTTAGGTTAGGTTGGGTTGGGTTAGGTTAGGTTGGAGTTAGGTTAGGTTGGGTTAGGTTAGGTTAGGTTAGGTTAGGTTAGGTTAGGTTAGGTTAGGTTGGAGTTAGGTTAGGTTGGGTTAGGTTAGGTTAGGTTGGGTTAGGTTAGGTTAGGTTAGGTTGAGTTAGGTTAGGTTAGGTTAGGTTAGGTTAGGTTAGGTTGGGTTGGGTTAGGTTAGGTTAGGTTAGGTTGGGTTAGGTTAGGTTAGGTTAGGTTGAGTTAGGTTAGGTTAGGTTAGGTTGGGTTAGGTTAGGTTAGGTTAGGTTAGGTTAGGTTAGGTTAGGTTAGGTTAGGTTAGGTTAGGTTGGGATTGGGTTAGGTTAGGTTAGGTTAGGTTAGGTTAGGTTAGGTTGGGTTGGGTTAGGTTAGGTTAGGTTAGGTTAGGTTAGGTTAGGTTAGGTTAGGTTAGGTTAGGTTGGGTTAGGTTGGGTTAGGTTGAGTTGGGTTGAGTTAGGTTAGGTTAGGTTGAGTTGGGTTAGGTTAGGTTAGGTTGAGTTAGGTTAGGTTAGGTTAGGTTAGGTTAGGTTAGGTTGGGTTAGGTTAGGTTGGGTTAGGTTAGGTTGGGTTAGGTTGGGTTAGGTTAGGTTAGGTTAGGTTGGGTTAGGTTAGGTTAGGTTAGGTTAGGTTAGGTTAGGTTAGGTTAGGTTAGGTTAGGATTAGGTTGAGGTTGGGTTAGGTTAGGTTAGGTTAGGTTAGGTTGGGATTAGGTTGGAGTTAGAGTTAGGTTAGGTTAGGTTAGGTTAGGTTAGGTTAGGTTAGGTTAGAGTTAGGTTGGGTTAGGTTAGTTGGGATTAGGTTAGGTTAGGTTGAGTTAGGTTGGGATTGGGTTAGGTTGAGGTTGGGTTAGGTTAGGTTAGAGTTAGGTTAGGTTAGGTTAGGTTGAGATTGGAGTTAGGTTAGGTTGAGTTGGGTTAGATTAGGTTGAGTTAGGTTAGGTTGAGTTAGGTTAGGTTAGGTTAGGTTGAAGGTTGGGATTAGGTTGAGGTTAGGTTAGGTTAGGATTGATTAGGTTAGGTTGGGTTAGGTTAGGTTAGGTTAGGTTGGGTTGAGTTGAGTTAGGTTAGGTTAGGTTAGGTTAGGTTAGTTAGGTTGGGTTAGGTTAGGTTGGGTTAGGTTGGGTTAGGTTAGGTTGGGTTAGGTTAGAGTTGGGGATTAGGTTAGGTTAGGTTAGGTTGGGATTGAGTTAGGATTGGGATTGGGGTTAGGTTAGGTTAGGATTGCCCAGGTTAGGTTAGGTTAGGTTAGGTTAGGTTAGGTTAGGTTAGAGTTGGAGGTTAGGTTAGGTTGGGTTAGGTTAGGTTGAGTTAGGTTAGGTTAGGTTGGGTTAGGTTGAGTTGGTTAGATTGAGTTGGGATTAGGTTAGGTTAGGTTGAGTTGAGTTAGGTTAGGTTGAGTTGGGTTAGGTTAGGTTAGGTTAAGGTTAGGTTAGGTTAGGATTGGGATTAAGTTAGGTTAGGTTAGGTTGGGTTAGGTTAGGTTAGGTTAGGTTAGGTTAGGTTAGGTTAGGATTAGAGTTAAGAGTTAGGTTAGGTTAGGTTAGAGTTGAGTTAGGTTGGAAGTTAGGTTAGGGTTAGGTTAGGTTGAGTTAGGTTAGGTTAGGTTAAGGATTAGGTTAGGTTAGGTTAGGTTGGAGGTTAGGTTAGGTTAGGTTAGGTTAGGTTAGGTTAGGTTAGGTTGGGATTTAGAGTTAGGTTAGGTTAGGATTGGGTTGGGTTAGGTTAGAGTTGGATTAGGTTGGGGTTAGGTTAGGTTAAGGAGTTAGGTTAGGTTAGGTTAGGTTGGGTTGAGTTAGATTGAGTTAGAGTTAAGGTTGGAGGTTAGGATTGGAAGTTGAGTTGGGTTAGAGATTAGGTTGGAGGTTCAGGTTAGGTTGAGTTAGGATTAGGTTGGGAATTGGAGATTAGGTTAGAGTTAGGATTAGGTTAGGTTGAGTTAGGTTAGGTTAAGTTAGAGATTAGAGTTAGAGATTAGGATTAGAGATTAGAATGAGTTAAATTAAATTAAGTTAAATTA